>JARGYO010005626.1:139224841-139242341 GCA_029206835.1 Rana muscosa
TCGGGTCGGCTTATACTCGAGTATATACGGTATTTATGAAGGGTGAAAAAAGACAAGTCCATCCAGTTCAACCACACAAAAAAAATAAAAAAAATAGATAGATAGATATCTATCTATCTATCTATCTATATATATAACAGTGTATATATATATAGATATAGAGATCTATGTAGATATATAGATCTATATATATATATCTATATATATAAATATATATAGATATATATATATATATATCTATAGATGTATATATATATATCTTACTAAAAGGGCTTTATAGTTATAGCTGTCCTTCTAAAGCACATTCCAGATTTCCTAATATGCAAAATACGAGTGCTTTGACCAAAATGTATTTATTTTTGGCCAACACTTGGGGTTGATTTACTAAAACTGGAAAGTGCAAAATCTGGTGCAGCAATGCTCAGAAACCAATCAGCTTCCAGGGTTTTTGTCAAAGCTTAAAATGGTTGTAAACCCATAAAAAAAAAAAAAGCTGCCAAGACAAAGGCATAATGAGCTAGTAAGCATCGCATACTAGCTCATTATGAAATACTTACCTTGGATTGAAGCTGGTGCACCTGTGACCGGCGACATGTCTCTCCGGAGTTATTTCCTGGTTCGCGGGCTCCGGCACTGTGATTGGCCGGAGCTGCGATGATGTCACTCCCACGCATGCGCGCAGAAGCCGCTGGTCACACCACAGCAGCTGAAGAAACGGCACGAGCGAGCTGTTTCTTCAGTGCGCATGTGGTGTCAATGACGTCAGCACATGCAGATACAGTGAATATCTCCTAAACTGTGCAAGTTTAGGAGATATTCACAGTACCTACAGGTAAGCCTTATTATGTGTGTAAGGGTTTACAACCACTTTAATTAAACAAGCAGAAGTGAGAAGCTGATTGGCTACCATGCACAGCTGCACCAGATTTTTCACTCTCCAGTATTAGTAAATCAATCCCTTTTTTAGCATTGGTTACCTAATACACAAACTACAAGTAGAGTGCTTTGACCAACATTTTTTTTTGGCCAACGCTTTATTTTTATCAATGATTACACTAAATTGATATGAACTGAAGTTTAAAGTGGGAGTAAACTCCCATGCATAAATTTGTACCTACAGATAAGCTTATAATAAGGCTTACCTATAGGTACTGTAAATATCTCCTAAACGTGCACCTTTTAGGAGATATTTACTGTACATGCTGCCAGATACGTCTCTAGCGAACGCGTGCATGCGTGGGAGTGACGTCACTGCGGCTCTGGCCACTCACACAGCCGTAGTCTGCGAACCCGGAAAGAAGATGGGTGAAGATGAAAGCCCTGTCAGCTGTGACAGCTCGCCGCTGGAAGGGCTTCATTCTAAGATAAGTTTCACATAATGTGCTAGTATGCGATGAATACTAGCACATTATGGCTTTACCTTGCAGGTTCCAGAAAAAAAAAACACACCGTGGTTTACAACCGCTTTAAGTTAACGCAAGTTACTGCTTCTTACACTTTAAACCCCTTTCACACTGAGGCAGTTTTCAGGTGTTTTAGCGCTAGAAATAGCCTCTAAATAGTGCCTGAAAACCGCCTCCCATTAATTTCAGTGTGTCTTTTCACTCTTGGGGTGGTGCGGTTGCGGGACGTTAGGAAAAGTCCTTACTGAGTGTACACTGATTGGCACTTTTTGGATTGACACAGTTTGGATTTGAACTTACACCTTACTGGTTGCATCAGATTACAACCCTTCACACTGCCAGGTTGAATAAGCCTGTCTTGTAGGAGCCATTACTAAATTCACTCAAAGCCCTGCCGTAATAGTGAAAACACATCATAATATATTACACCTAGCGGAACCTAAACATACAAAACTACACGCAGGACAATACACTTTGAGGAACTCATCCATTACTTGCAGTAGTTATAAAAATAACTTTCCTCCAAGTGATGCACTCCAAGTAACAGTATACCGAACTCCCAGCACCGCCACAAAGTTCA
Source organism: Rana muscosa (assembly GCA_029206835.1). Classification (NCBI taxonomy): domain Eukaryota; kingdom Metazoa; phylum Chordata; class Amphibia; order Anura; family Ranidae; genus Rana; species Rana muscosa. Next base: position 139,226,825 of record JARGYO010005626.1, read on the forward strand.
TTCACAGGTTTATAAACAGTTCCACAGGTGGCAAATACAGTAGATGCCCATCAGTAGTAACACCAAGGGGGGAGATGACACAACAACAGGTACATTTAGCAAGGGGTACGGATTATTGAATGGGCTGGATAAATATACATGACTGCAAATATTTATATCTTCAGCAGCATTTCCAAACTGTATACATTTTTGCTCCCTTTATATAAACGATTGATTCCCAAATACCCCTGAGAGTGTGGCATTTAAATCGCAGCTGCCCCCGCCACCCCCCCAAGCAATGTAAACCTATAGTAGCCACCATTTTTTAAACATTATTTGGACTATAAGAGCCGGTTCACACCAGGGCTACTCAGGATCCGACTTCAGGTCGCCCCGAGACACCCCAAGTCGCGCTGTAATGTTAGTCTATGGAGCCGTCTTCATGCACACTACTGAAGTCGCTCCGACTTCAGAAAAGGTTCCTGTACTACTTCAAGGCGACTTCTAGGCGACTTGTACACATTGATTTCAATGGAAGTCGCCTCCAAAGTCGGATCAGTGTCTTAACTGAAGCAACTTTACAGGAAGAGAAAATAGTTTTCTCAGGCAAACCCCTCCCTCACACAGAGCTGATTATTGTTTGATTGGCCACTGGCAAAGTCGCCTGTCCTGGAGGAAACTTGAAGTTGCCTCGAAGTTGCCTTGAAGTTGCCTTGTAAAGTTGCGCTGGAAGTCGTGTTGCCCCAGTGTAAACCGGCTCTTCATGTATCTCTAATTAAATCTATTTGTCTGTAGTTTATAAGGTAGACATACCCCTTGGTAGATGTTCTACTAGAAGAACCTGTTTACCAAAAAAGAAGAAGGAACCCCCAATGGGACTTTAAGGGCAGTAGATAGAGCGTAACCAAAGTAGCACTAGCTAAGTTCTTTATTAATTACTAGAAGAACCTGTGCCACGGCCTGTAAAAGCCTGACCTAGAATAGCCATATAATATAGTTTTTGGGGCATAATATTCGACTATAAATCTCTGATATAAACTTTTTTTTAAAGAATGAGTAAAAAACAAAAACTTTTAGACATTGTTACTTAGAATACCGGATCTAGAATAGTTTGATAAAATTGTTTTGGGGTATACTATTTGACTATACATGTATCTCTGCTATAATTTTTTTTTTTTTTTATTACCAAAAAAAAAAAAAAACTTTAAAAAGGTAGACATACCCCTTGACAGCTGTTCCACTAGGAGAACCTGGATCACAGTCTAGCAAAGCCTGATCTAGAATAGCTGCTATTATCCTTTTTTTCTTTTTAAACAAATGATAATGATAAATGATAATGAACAAAACAAAACAAAAAAAACTTTTAGATGTAGTTTACAAAGTAGACATACTGTACAGCTGTACAACTAGGAAAATCTGTGTCACGATCTGGAAATACCTGATCGAGAATAGTTTGATAATATCGTTTTTGAGGCATGTTATTTTGACTATAAATGCATCTCAAATATAATCCCTTTTTTTTTTTTAAAGAATGATTACCGTATATACTCGAGTATAAGACAAATTTTTCAGCACATTTTTTTGTGCTGAAAATGCCCCCCTCGGCTTATACTCGAGTCACCTTTTTGCGCCTGATCTCCCATAATTTGGGGACCCGGTACCGGACGGCCGTAGGTTCCCTGGACCCCAAACTTGGCACACATATAGCTCTACATCTATAAGTGTGCAAAGTTTGTTGTCTGATAGACCTACGGCCGAGGAGCACCGATTTTTCAAACCCGGGCACCCCTTCCATAGACTCCCATGTTAAACTGTAATTTCTCTGGTAACTTTGGGGACCCGGTACCGGCCGGCCGTAAGTTCCCTGGACCCGAAACTTGGCACATATGTAGCCCCAGTTCTCCTCTACAAGTGTGCAACGTTTTCTGTCTGGAAGACCTTTAGCTCGGGAGCACTGATTTTTCAAAACCAGGCACCCCTTCCATATACTCCCATGTTAAACGTAAGTCTAGTCATGGACACAGTGAGGCATGGGCACAGTGAGGCACAGTGAGGCATGGGCACAGTGAGGCATGGGCACAGTGAGGCATGCACATGGACACAGTGAGACAAAGTGAGGCACAGTGAGGCATGCAGATGGACACCCTAAGCTTATACTCGAGTCAATACGTTTTCCCAGTTTTTTTTATTATATTCGGGTCGCCTAATACTCGAGTATATACGGTAATAAAACTTTCAGACAGAGTTTAAAAAGGCAGACGTACCCCTTGACAGCTGTTCCACTAGTAGAACCTGTGCTACAGTCTGGAAAAGCCTGATCTAGAATAGCTTCATAATATAGTTTTTTGAGGCATAATATTTGACTATAATGCCGCGTACACACGGCCGTTTTTCTCGTCTAAAAAAACGAAATTTTTCCCATTCGACGAGAAAAACGATAGTCTGTGGGCTTTCTGTCGTTTTTTTCAATGAGAAAAACGGCATTAAAAACGACGAGAAAAATTAGAACATGTTCTAATTTTTCTCGTCGTTTTTTTCAACATGTTTTCCGCGGCAGTGTTTCCCATAGGGAAACACTGCCGCGGAGCCCACAGACGGTCGTTTTTCTCGTCAAGAGAAAAAATGACGTGAAAAAACGACCGTGTGTGGGGAACAAGCTGTTCCCCCGTTTTAAATGACATTATTCACGGCGGTTTTTTAACCGCCGTGAATAATGATCGTGTGTACGCGGCATAAGAGTATCTCTGCTAGAATTTTTATTTTATTTTTTAAAGAATGCACAAAAAACTTTGAGATGTAGTTTAAAAAGTAGACATACCTCTTGACAGCTGTTCCACTAGTACTAGAAAAGCCTGATCCTGAATAGCTTGATAATACAGTGACACTTAGAACTTGAGTGCTGATATAAACCTAACGTCAAAGGTAATTATTTACACCCATGAATTTTTTTTTCTATTAAGACAAAATGATGAAAGATATTATTATTTTTTTTAAATAGTAATATGTAGTTTAAAATGTAGATATACCCCATTGACAGCTGTTACACTGGTACTGCAAAAGACTGAACTAGTATAGCTTGATAATACAGTGACATTTAGAACTTGAGGGCTGATATAAACCTAACGTCAAAGGTAATTATGTACACTCATTATTATTATTTTTTCTATTAATAAGAAATGATGAAAGATATTAAAGTATTTTTTTTTATATAAAAAAATTGTAGTATATAGTTAAAAAAGTAGACATAACCTCTTGACAGCTGTGCCACTAGTACTGAAAATCTGCACTAGAGTAGCTTGATAATATCGTTTTTGAGGCATTATATTTGACTATAAATGTATCTCTGCTATACTTTTTTTTTTTTTTAAAGAATGCCCAAAAAACCTTTAGACATATTCTAAAAAGTAGACATATCCCTTGACAGCTGTTACACTAGTACTAGAAAAGCCTGATCTAGAATAGTTTGTTAATACAGTAACACTTGAGGGCTGATATAAACCCAACGGCAAAGGTAATTATGTACTCCCATTATTTTTTTTCACCCATTAATAAGAAATGATGAAATATATCAAAGTTATTATTTTTTATTTTATTTTTTAACCCCAGAACACACACTTTCAACATTCCAAAGCAATTATCAAAAAAATAAAATAAATACTTATCAACTGTTTTGGAAAAACTTTGCTCTTTTTAGGGTTCATAATCTAGAAAAAAAAACCTTGATCCATTATTTTTCTAAAAAAAAAAAAAAAGACGAATCAACTGTTTTGGACAAATGTTGCTCTTTTTAGGGTCCATAAACTAGAAATAAAAACTTAGATCCATTATTTTTCTAAAAAAGACTAATCAACTGTTTTGGAAAAACTTTGCACATTTTAGGGTACATAAGCTAGAAAAAAAAACTTTGATCCATTATTTTTTTTAAGAAAAAGACTAATCAACTGTTTTGGAAAAACTTTGCTCTTTTTAGGGTCCATAAGCTATAAATAAAAAACTTTGATCCTTTATTTTTCTACTAAAGACTTATCAACTGTTTTGGAAAAACTTTGCTCTTTTTAGGGTCCATGAACTAGAAAAAAAAAAAACCTTCCACCATGGGTCACTAATATTAGTGTATATTTAAGAGCAAAGGCTATGAATTCATAAGTATCAGACAAACTGGAACCATTTTTCATATTTTCACCAGTATTGAGACCAGCCAATACTGTTATTTGGTACGGTCGCAAAATTTTATGCAACACATTCCTAGGTAATCCAAATTTCGTAAGAAAAATCACGGAAGCACTAACAGTATTTACTGGGTCGTGAATGTCACACTTACGTTCACTACGAGTATTTTTTTTTTATTTTTTTTTAGGATACCTATGTTACTACTCTGGAGTAAACAGACAATGCAAGTGCTTGTTTAAACAACTTTTTTCCCTTCTGTGGTCAAGACAGTCTAGGAAAAAACTTGTGTGCGGATTCTACCTTTGAAACGCGCCTTAGAGCCAAGAGTCACACGTTCAAAGATTCTACGATTCCAAATAGAAGCATAAATATGAAAACGTTTAACCTGTTCCTGCCCGAAGAAGACTGAGCCCCCCCTCCCCCCCCCCCCGCTAAAAAAAAAAAAAAAGGAGGACTGAACAGAAACACACGGACTATATGAGACAGGAGCCCTGCGGAGCGACATATGGAAAATGTAATGTGCTCTATGTTAAAGTATCTGTCTAGTGTTATAAACTCCAATTTGACTTGTTAGGTGTAATATTTGGGACAGAAACGTCTGGGTTTACAGTTGTCCGCGGCTGCCAAAAAACGAATCCAGACTACCACAATAGTTGTCCTGTGGAAAGTAAATTAGGCAAAGGCAAACAGCTATTGGAAAGTTGTCAGTTGATTGAATGAATGGACTATTTTATGTCTGTGCAGAATATCTTAATCAAAATACATCCCGGTGTCGGGAACGGTATTTTTACTACCAATCTGTACATGTTTGCTTTTAATATAAGGGCAGTCAGCATGGCACTTGGGTAGTTCCGTGTTTTCCACGCACGTGAATAAACACATGTTCACCAATTTACTAAACCTAGTAGCCCCAATTTTTTTTTTTTATTATTATTATTTTTTTTTTTCCCTTCTTTCATGCAACGTTAAAAAACACAGGCCTGACTGATGTCTCAGACCTCCAGGTTGTAGTTTTAACATATCAGATGCCAGTCTAGGCCTCGGATCTGCAGACCTCAAGGCCAAGGTAAGCCAAATGAATGAAAGTAGGGGCGGAGAAGGGTTACTAAGATAAGCTCAGAAGCCTGTGTTTGTATTAGCCACGTCAGAAAGTAAAGAAAAAAAAAAAAAAGTCAACCACTTTAAACAAAATCAAAAAGTCTGGTATCATTTCCAGACAGTCGTGTCATTGTCAGTGGCTACAGAGGTTTAGATGACGACCCAAATTATTAACCTTTATGATACATAAACGATGCACACTGCTCACCAGTGTAGATGCAAAATACAAAACAAAATAAAAAAAATAAAAAAAATACAAATTTTCAATAATTTTTTTCTGAATTTTGTTCCCCCACATAACATTTTTATCTAAGTGCCACCTTATCTCTTTAACCCATTAAAACTTTGATTGATTTATTTATTTATTACAGTTACTTATATAGTGCTGTCAATTTACGCAGCACTTCACCTATATATATTTTTTTTCATTGCTATATATTTTATACCCTTTAAAACTTGTATTTATTTATTGATTTATTACAGGTACTAATATAGTGCGGTCAATTTACGCAACGCTTCACCTATATATTAACTTTTTTTAATTGTTATATATGTTATACCCTTTAAAATGTCTATTTATTTATTACAGGTACTTACTTATACAGCGCTGTCAATATGCGCAGCGCTTCACATATATATTTAATTATTATAATTTTTTTTAATATATTGTATACCCTTTAAAGCAGGGATCCTCAAACTACGGCCCTCCAGCTGTTGCGGAACTACAAATCCCATGAGGCATTGTAAAACTCTGACATTCACAGATATGACTAGGCATGATGGGAATTGTAGTTCCTGAACACCTGGAGGGCCGTAGTTTGAAGACCCCTGCTTTAAAGCTTTCATTTATTTCATGTACTTATATAGTGCTGTCAATTTATGCAGCGCTTTACCTCTTTACCTATATATTAACCTTTTTTGTTCTTGTTATATATTTTATACCCTTTAAAACTTTTATTTATTTGATTCTTACTGGTACTTATATAGCGCTGTCAAATTACGCAGCGCTTCACACACATATTATATATATATATATATATATATATATATATATATATATATATATATATATATATATATGCACACACACAACTTTTTATTGTTATATGTTATACCCTTTAAAACTTTTATTTATTACAGGCACTTATATAGCGCTGTCAATTTACCCAGCACTTCACCTATATATTAACTTTTTTTTTATTGTTATATATGTTATACTCTTTAAAACTTGTATTTATTTATTACATGTACTTTTATAGCGCTGTCCATTTATGCAGCACTTCACCTATATATTAAATATTTTTTTTAATTGTTATATATTGTATAACCTTTAAAACGTATATTTATTTATTACAGCTACTTATATAGCGCTGTCAACCTACGCAGCACTTCATCTATATATTAACTTTTTTTTATTGTTATATATGTAATACCCTTTAAAACTTTTATTTATTTATTACAGGTACTTATATAGTGCTGTCAGTTTACGCAGCGTTTCATCTATATATTATTATGTTTTTTAATTGTTATATATTGTATAACCTTTAAAACTTGTATTTATTTATTACAGCTACTTATATAGTGCTGTCAACCTACGCAGCGCTTCATCTATATATTAACTTCTTTTTTTTATTGTTATATATTTTATACCCTTTAAAACTTGTATTTATTTATTACAGGTACTTATATAGTGCTGTCAGTTTACGCAGCACTTCATCTATATATTTATTTATTTTTTAATTGTTATATATTGTATAACATTTAAAACTTGTATTTATTTATTACAGGTACTTATACAGCGCTGTCAGTTTACGCAGCGCTTCATCTATATATTAACTTTTTTTTATTTTTTTATTGTTACATATTTTATATTTTGCACAAGTTTTCTCAAATAAAAATAGTGTTAATGGGAGAAAGACTGAGAGTGATTAAGAGTTTCCTTCTATTTTTGTTTGAATATATCTGCGCCTGATGAAATAAAGACCGCCACTGTGATTTACTTATATTTATAGTTTCCATACAGGTCCCCAATGGAATGCTCCCTTGCATCTCTCTGACCTCAACTCCTTACTGCGCAGTATATTTACATAAGATTTAAAAATACATTTCCAGGCTGCGATTAGACGTTTTGGGTCCTGATTAGCATCAAGTATTTTTTTTTTCCCTCTTTGCAGCACAGCTTCATCATCCTAAGGAGTAACAAGCCACTAACTTTTCAACACTTTGCAACTGTTCAAACACTCAGCATAAAAAAAAGGAGCTGTGTATTTACTCCTAACAATCTCACACAGGAACACAAACTACACCGAGGCCTAATCACTCATTTGAATATAATATTTACTTTACCAACACACTCGATTATGTTACATCACAGATAGAAAAAAAAAAAAAAGATAAAGCACACGTACCCAGAGGTACAGAGCATTCATTCTGGCGATCTGCTAATTCAGAAACCTTTTCAATGTCTCCTCCATTATCAGCATAAAAAGAATAAAAGGGATTAAGAATAGAGAGTAATGACTCATTTCAAATCGTGTGCAGAAAGGCAAATTCTTCCAGGCTGCATGGGAGCAAGAAAGAAAAAAAATCCACCCAGATCAAACAAAAAATAAAACCGAAAAACATAACATATAACCTCAAAAGCACGAATGAATGTTGCAGCCTGTCCTTTCATTCAAAAAATAAAAAGCACCTACAAAAAAAAAAAGTTACAAGCATTTATGTTCTCAAACTTCAGTGCCTGGCCATTCATTTAAAAAATGAAAAAAAAAAATATATATATATATATATATATATATATATATATAAAATAACACAAGTCACAAGCACTTATGGTCCCAAACTTCATAACCTGGCCAATCATTTAAAAGGATAAAAAAAGCACACTAAAAAAAACCAAAAGAAACAAATAAACAAACAAAAAAATAAAACAAAGTCACGAGTACTTCTGATCCCAACTTCATAGTCTGGCCAATCATTTAAAAAGATAAAAAAAACAAAAACAAAGTCAAAGCCAGATCCCAAGTCAAAGTCAGATCCCTAACTTCATAGCCTGGACAATCATTTGGAAACAAAAAAAAAAAACAACCCAAAAAAATCTAAATAAAGTAGCCTGGACAATCATTAAAAAAAAACAAAAAAGCACACAAAACACAAAAAAACAATGTCACAAGCACTTGTGATCCCACACGTCATGGCCTGGTCATACATATAAAATAATAAAAAATAAAAAAAACATAAAAAAAAATAAAAAAGAACAAAGTCGCAAACACTTATGATCCCAAACTTCATAACCTGAGCAATCATGTAAAAAATTAAAAAGCACAAAAAAATAAATAAAGTAAAAAGCACTTATGATCCTAAACGTCATTGACTGGCCAAGCATTTAAAAAATATAAAAGCACAAAAAACTAAACAAAAAAACAAAATCACAAGCACCTATGATCCCAAACTTCATAGCCTGGCCAATCATTAAAAAAAAATAAAAATACTAAGTCACAAGCACTTATGATCCTAAACATCATTACCAGGCCAATCATTTAAAAAATACAAAAGCACAAAAAGTAAAACAAAAAAACAAAATAAGTTACAAGCACCTTCGATCCCAAACATCATAGCCTAGCCAATCATTAAAAAAATTAAAAAAACACAAAAAAAATAAAAAAATTAAAATGTCACAAGCACTTATGATCCTAAACTTCATTACTAGGCCAATCATTTAAAAAATACAAAAGCACAAAAAGTAAAAAAACAAAAAAAACAAACAAAGTCACAAGCACCTTCGATCCCAAACATCACAGTAGCCTAGCCAATCATTAAAAAAAAACAAAAAAAAACAAAAACAAAGTCGTACGCATTTTTGAATTTTAATATTAACTTTAACTTTAATATATTTGATTAATTGGGAGAAAAAAAATACAATAATATATATAAAAAAACAACACAGCAAGCCCCCTCCCCCAGCATCAGTAAATAAAAAGTTTGTCAAACTTACTACTCATGATCGTTGTCCTTTGGTCACCTTAAATCCCATGATCACCGCAAACGTATAACAACAAAACCTTTCCGACAACAAGTTCATCAATTTGTTATGTAAAAATTACAACAAAAAAAAAGTAAATTGTAAAAAATAAATAAAAAAAAATCACATCCATCCTACGATTCGTCTCATGATAAAGCAGTGAGCTGCTCCTTTAAGGAGAAGAAGAAAAAATTTGACCTGGAAGTTACTCTAACCAAGCAACAACAAACAACAGAAAAAAAAGCCGAAAACAATAAAGTTTCCTTTTCTATTATCTCTTCCTGTGTGTGAACTTGACCCTCGTGGTGCAGACAGGGCTTCAACCAGATTGGACCAGGACAACAGGAGAAAGAGCCAGGGCTACCGGAGACTGAAGTAGCCAATTTTCAAGTCTCGTGCTTTTTGACCCACCATGAAAAAAAAAAAAAATTCTCCCATGCACGTGAAATGTGAGAGGGGATGTTTCACCCTCCTCTCTCCCTTGGTGCATTGAGGGGGAAAAAAAAAAGGCACTTGTTTGGGTTCAGATCCCCCACGTTTATCACAGTCAAGACCATATGAAAAAGCGTTTCCAGGGGCACTTTGCTGCTGAAGGCTAGTTAATTACAACGCCGTCCCGGAAAATTGCGTCAGATTTATTATTCTGATGGTTTTTTTTTCTTTGTTGTATTAAAGCTTCTTTATTTATTATTATTATTATTATTATTATTATTATTTTTAACATAAACAATGTAACAACTGCACAACAATATATTTAATTTGTTGTTAAAAATCAGTTTGTTTTATTTATTTATTTATTTTTTTGTTTTGTTTTTTTATTTCATTTAAACAGATTGTAACAACTGCATGCAACAATGTCCAACAATATATTTCATTAAACTGCTAAAAGAAACAGGTCCAGGGACAATAATCTGCAACAACTGGGACTATCCCCTGCAGATCACAATCACTTCTAGGGACAGCGATCTTCAAAAAGCCAAGACTGTCCCTGGAGATCAAGAACACTTCCAGGGACAATAATATCTAGAGATAAAATCTACAGATGCTGGGACAGTCCCTGAAGATCAGAGTCACTTCCAGGGTCATCAGTCTTTAAAAAAGTCCCCACAGATCAAGCTCACATCCAGGGACAATAAAGTAAATACATTCACAGATGCAGGGCCATTTTTAGGGACAACGATCATCCAGGGACAAAATCTTGGGACTGTTGCTATAGATCAAGATCACTTCTAGGGACAATAAAGTAAATACATTCACAGAAGCCGGGACTGTCCTGGCATGGCAGGGTCACTTTTAGGGACAACCATGTCCATGGACAAAACTTGGGACTGTTGCTAAAAATCAAGATCACTTCTAGGGACAATAAAGTAACTAAATCCAGAGAATCTGGCACAGTCCCTGCAAATCGGGGCCATTTTTAGGGACAACGAGGCTCAGGGACAAAATCTTGGGACTGTTGGTAAAGATCAAGATTACTTCTAGGGACAATAAAGTAAATAGATTCACAGAAGTCGGGACTGTCCCTGCATGGCAGGGTCACTTTTAGGGACAACCAGGTCCATGGACAAAACCTGGGGCTGTTGCTGTAGATCAAGATCACTTCTAAAAAACAATAAAGTCAATACATTCACAGGAGCCGGGACTGTCCTGGCATGGCAGGGTCACTTTTAGGGACAACCAAGTCCATGGACAAAACTTGGGACTGTTGCTAAAGATCAAGATCACTTCTAGGGACAATAAAGTAACTAAATCAACAGAATCTGGCACAGTCCCTGCAAATCGGGGCCACTTTTAGGGAAAAAAGGTGCAGGGACAAAACCTGGGACTGTTGATCAAGATCACTTTTAAGGACAATAAAGTTCAGGTGTGAAATCTGCAGATCAGGGTCACTTCCAAGGTTCGGGGACAAAATTTGGGACAGTCCTGCAGATCAAGAGCCACTTTCAGGGACAGTCGTCTTCAAAAAAGTTGGGACTGTTCCTCCAGATTGAGATCACTTTCAGGGACAATGAAGTAAAAAATAAATCTGCAGAAGCCAGGCCAGTATCTACAGATCAAAGGTCACTTCCAGTCCCTGCAGATCAAGGGACACTTTTAGGGACAGCAATCTTCAGAAACAATCTGTGACTTTCTCTAAATGTCAAGATCGCTTCCAGGGACAGTAAAGGATGAAATCTGCAGCACCTGGGACAGTCCTTTTCCCTTTCAGGGACCACATCTACACAAATCTGGGATAGTTCCTGCAGATCAAGGACCACTTTTAGGGACAGCAGTCTTCAAAAGAGTTGGGGCAGTCTCTACATATCAAGATCGCTTCCAGGGACAATATAGTCCAGGTATGAAAAATGCTGAAGTCAGGCCTGACTGTACAGATCTGGAACAGTCCCTGCAGTTTAGAGCACTTTAAGGGACAGCAAACTTTAAAAAAAAGCTGGGACCGTCCCCACAGATCAGGGACAATAAAGTAAATGATAAATCTGCAGTAGCCAGGCCAGTCTCTAGAGATCAGGGACCACTTCCAGTGACAACAAGGCGCAGGGACAGAATCTGGGACAGTCTCTAGAGATCAGGGACCACTTCCAGTGACATGAGGGTCCATGGATGTACTGAGGGACAGTCCCTGCAGATCAAGATCGCTTCCAGGGGCAATAAAGTTGATAACTCGACAGTAGCCGGGACAGTCTCTACAAATCAGGGACCACTTCTTGTAAAAATAAGGCCCGGGGACAAAACCCGAGACAGTCACTGCAGACCAAGGGACACTTTTAGGCACAGTTAGGGACTGTCCCTACTGATCTTTCAGAACAAATTAAAAAATGAATCTGCAGTAGCCAGGACAGTCTCTAGACATCAGGGACCACTTCCAGTGACAATGAAGTCTAGGGACGTATTGTGGGACAGTCCCTGCAGATCAGGGGACACTTTTAGAGACAACAATCTTCAAAAAAGATAGGACTGTCCCCAAAGTCCAGGGACAATAAAGTCAATAATAATTATGCAGTAGCTGGACCAGTCTCTAAAGATCAGGGACCACTTCAAGTGACATGATAGTCCATGGATGTATTAAGGAACAGTCCCTGGTCCCTGTAGATCAGGGGACACTTTTTGGAACAGCAATCTTTAAAAAAGCTAGGACTGTTCCTACAGACCAGAGATAATAAAGTCAATAATAATTCTGAAATAGCCAGGTCAGTCTCTAGAGTCCTGGGGCCACTTCCAGTGACAATGAGGACCATGGAAGTCTTGTACGACAGTCCATGCAGATCAGGGGACACTTTTTGGGACAGCAATCTTCAAAAAAACTAGGACTGTCCCCATAGCCCAGGGACAATAAAGTCAATAATAGCAGTAGCCGGGTCAGTCTCTAGAGATCAGGGGCCCCTTCCAGTGACATGAGGGACCATGGATGTACTGAGAGACAGTCCCTGCAGATCAGGAGATGCTTCCAATCAAGGGACAAAATCTGCAGTAGCCGGGCCACTCTCTACAATTCAGGGACCACTTCCAGTGACAACAAGGACCATGGACAAAATCTGGGACAGTCTCTGGAGATCAAAGATCGCTTCCAGGGGCAATAAAGTCAATAATCATTCTGCAGTATATAGAGATTGGGGGCCGTTTCCAGTGACATGAGGGACCATGGACATGTTGTGGGACAGTCCCTGCAGATCAGGAGGCACTTTTTGAGACAGCAATCGTAAACAAAAAATAAATAAAAAATAGGACCCTTCCTACCGACCAGGGACAACAAAGTCGATAATAAATCTGCAGTAGCCAGGCCAGTCTCTAGAGATCAGGGGCCCCTTCCAGTGACATGAGGGTCCATGGATGTACTAAGGGACAGTCCCTGCAGATCAGGGTACATTTTTAGGGACAGCAGTCTTCAAAAACTCTGGTACAGTCCCTGCAGATCAAGATCACTTCCAGGGGCAATAAACTGAATAATAACTCTGCAGTAGCCGGGAAAATCTCTAGAGATTGGGGGCCCCTTCCAGTGACATGAGGGACCACGGACATGTTGTGGGACAGTCCCTGGAGGTCAGGGGACACTTTTTGAGACAGTAATCTTTAAAGAAAAAAGTTAGGACTGTTCCTACTGAGTAGGGACAATAAAGTGAATAATAAATCTGGAGTAGCCGGGCCACTCTCTACAGATCAGGGACCACTTCCAGCGACAACAAGAACCAGGGGGAAAAAATCTGGGACAGGCCTTGCAGATCAAGATCACTTCCAGGGGCAATAAAGTTAATAATAAATCTGCAGTAGCCGGGGTGGTCTCTACAGATCAGGGGGCCCTTCCAGTGACATGGACATGTTGTGGGACAGTCCCTGCCCATCAGGGGGCACTTTTTGAATTAAAAAAATTTATAACTAGGACCGTTCCTGCCGAAACAGGGACAATAAAGTCAATAATAAATCTGCAGTAGCCAGACCAGTCTCTAGAGATCAGGGGCCCTTCCAGTGACATGAGGGTCCATGGATGTACTAAAGGACGGTCCCTGCAGATCAGGGGACATTTTTAAGGACAGCAATCTTCAAAAACTCCGGTACAGTCCCCACAGATCACGATCACTTCCAGGGGCAATAAAGTGAATAATAAATCTGCAGTAGCCGGGGTGGTCTCTACAGATAAGGGGGCCCTTTCCAGTGACAACAAGGACAGGGGACAAAATCTGGGACAGTCTCTGGGGAGCAAAGATCGCTTCCAGGGGCAATAACTTCAATAATAATGTCCCTGCAGATCAGGGGACACTTTTTGAAACTGCAATCTTAAAAAAAAAAAAAAAAACTAGGACCGTTTCTACCGAACAAGGGACAATAAAGTCAATAATAAATCTGCAGTAGCCAGGCCAGACTCTAGAGATCAGGGGCCCCTTCCAGTGACATGAGGGTCTATGGATGTACTGAAGAACAGTACCTACAGATCAGGGGACATTTTTAGGGACAGCAATCTTCAAAAACTCTGGTACAGTCCCTGCAGATCAAGACGATCACTTCCAGGGGCAATAAAGTGAATAATAAATCTGCAGTAGCCGGGGTGGTCTCTACAGATCAGGGGACCCCTTCCAGTGACATGGACATGTTGTGGGACAGTCCTTGCAGATCAGGAGGCACTTTTTGAGACAGCAATCTTAAAAAATAAATGAAAAATAGGACCGTTTCTACAAAACCAGGGACAATAAAGTCAATAATAAATCTGCAGTAGCCGGGATGGTCTCTACAGATCAGGGGCCCCTTCCAGTGACATGAGGGTCCATGGATGTGTTAAGGGACAGTCCCTGCAGATCAGGGATCCCTTCCAGTGACATGAGGGTCCATGGATGTACTAAGGGACAGTCTCTACAGATCACGGGCCCCTTCCAGTGAGTGACATGAGGGTCCATGGATGTGTTAAGTGACAGTCCCTGCAGATCAGGGGCCCCTTCCAGTGACATGAGGATCCATGGATGTACTAAGGGACAGTCCCTGCAGATCAAGGGCCCCTTCCAGTGACATGAGGGTCCATGAATGTGTTAAGGGACAGTCCCTGCAGATCAGGGGACACTTCCAGGGACAGCAATCTTCAAAAACTCTGCTATAGTCCCTGCAGATCAAGACGATCACTTCCAGGGGCAAATAAGTGGATAATAAATCTGCAGTAGCCGGGACAGTGTGCACAGATCAGGGGCCCCTTCCAGGACAGTCCCTGCAGATGAAGGGCCACTAGTCCAGACACACAGCAGACATGCAATCACAGAGTGGGACCCAGAGAGAGAACCCCCCCCCCCCCCCTTACCTGTTGATTGATGTGTAGCACCCTGCTGCTGATCAGTGTGGAGGATGGAGGGGCTCCGGGGTGATCCATGTACCGCTTCCTTGTAGGTTGCAGAGTTGATGTGTGATTATTGGGGGGGGGGGGGGTTCCTGTTCCCCCCACTGTGTGTGTCTGAGTGCAGAGACAGGAACAAGGAGTGGGGGGCTCTGGGAGGAGGAGAGGAGGAGAAGGGGGGGGAGAAGGAAAGCTCGGGGGGGGGGGGGGGGATCTAATAGGAGATCCCTGGATCCCGGACACACCAGATCCCAGACAGATCAGCTCTTTATCAGCAAATGTTATCGCTTGTCAGGACCTCAGTCTGCGAGCATTACGTCAGATCCAACGCACCAAACACTATTAATATCAAAGGAGCCTTAACCAGGGACAGGCGCCGCCCCCTCTGCACGGCTTAAAGGAGCACAACCCTTCTACAGACACAGGAGGAGGAGGAGGAG
>JARGYO010005626.1:139244841-139264841 GCA_029206835.1 Rana muscosa
CACTTCCAGGGAAAGTAATCTGCAAAAAGATCCCTACAGATCCAGATCTCTTCCAGGGACAGTGATCCGCAACTAAGATCCCTACTGATCCAGATCTCTTCCAGGGACAGTGATCTGCAAAAAGATCCCTACAGATCCAGGTCACTTCCAGGGAAAGTAATATGCAAAAAGATCCCTACAGATCCAGATCTCTTCCAGGGACAGTGATCTGCAAAAAGATTCCTACTGATCCAGATCCCTTCCAGGGACAGTAATCTGCAAAAAGATCCCTACAGATCCAGATCTCTTCCAGGGACAGTGATCTGCAAAAAGATTCCTACAGATCCAGATCTCTTCCAGGGACAATAATCCCTGCAAAAAGATCCCTACAGATCCAGGTCATTTCCACGGACAGTAATCTGTAAAAAGATCCCTACAGATCCAGATCTCTTCCAGGGACAGTAATCTGCAAAAAGATCCTTACAGATCCAGGTCACTTCCAGGGACAGTAATCTGCAAAAAAAGCTGGCACTGTCCCTGCAGATCCAGGTCTCTTCCAGGGAAAGTAGTGTGTAGAGATAAAATGTGCAGAAGATGGGACAGTTCTTGTAGATTCAGATCACTTCCAAGGACAGCAATCTGCAAAACACTAGGACAGTTCCTACAGTAGTGTCTATGGTTGAAAATGTGCAGAAGGTGGACCAGTCCCTGTAGATCCAGATCACTTCCAGGGACAGCAATCTGAAAAAATATCCCTACAGATCCAGGTCACTTCCAGGGACAGCAATCTGAAAAAAGATGGGACAGTCCCTACAGATCCAGGTCTCTTCCGGGGACAGCAATCTGCAAAAGGCTGGGACAGTCTCTACAGATCCAGATTACTTCCATGGACAGTAGTGTCTATGGGTGAAATGTGCAGAAGATAGGACAGTCCCTGTACATCCAGATCACTTCCAGGGACAGTAATGTCCTGGGATATCTACAAAAGCTGCATATCACAGACACTTTCAGGGACAGCAATCTGTAAAAAGTCACAATAGTTCTTAAATATTCAGAACACTTCCAGGGACAGCAGTCTGCAAACCACCATGACTGTCCCTGCAGATCCAGATCATTTCCAGGGACAGTAATGTCCAGGGATTTCTACAAAATCTGGGACAAGTCCCTGCAGGTCACAGACACTTCCAGGGACAGCAGTCTGCAAAAAGTCACAACAGTCCCTACATATATAGTTCTCTTCTAGGGACAGTAATGTTCTGGGATGAAATGTGCAGAATATGGGTCAGTCCATGTAGATCACTTCCAGGGACAGCAATCTCCCTACAGATTCAGATTACTTCCATAGCTCCTTCTGACAATGCTGGTTACCTGGCTCTGTGCTTTCTGTGCCTTATCCTTTTTTGTCCCAGGGACAGTAATGTCCAGGTCACTGGGACAGTCCTTAGGAGTCACTTCCAGGGACAGCAATCTTTAAAATGTCATGACTGTCCCTACAGCTCAGGATCAGTTCCAGGGACAGCAATCTTCAAAAAGTCCAGACAGTCCCTACAGCTCAGGATCAGTTCCAGGGACAGCAATCTTCAAAAAGTCCAGATAGTCCCTGGAGTTCAGGATCAATTACAGGGACAGTAATGTTCAGGGACGAAATCTGCTGGCAGGGACTCCATCGTCTTAGCTCCTTCTGACAATGCCGGTTGCCTGGCTCTCCACTTTCTATGCTTTATCCATTTTTGTTCCAGGGACAGTAATATCCAGGGATAAAGGTTGGGAAAGTTTTTCAGAATAGTTAGTATTATCCATATCTTTCATTTTAAAGTGGAACTATACCCATCTATTTAACTGTTTTCCAAAACCGCTACATTCAAGGCATGCCGCAAATGATAACTGTCACAGTTGCTTGTTCTCTCAGCGACCTGTCAAGCCATCAAATGGCTGGTGTCATAATTTATTACATGGCAAATGCAGATTAAACAGAGGCTAAGATGGCAGCTTGCTTGGCTGTAAAGGAGAGGAGGGTTTAGTTCCACTTTAAGCTGGCACATGTGGTTTACCTGTCCTACTAGATGGCTGCAAGTTTTGAGGCCTCAGAGTTAAGGATCATCTCCACCAAGGTCCTGGCCAGTGTGAAGGGTCATGTGGTGGTCCTGGCGGGGGTGTACAGGGCGGCATAGCAGAGGACAGGAGGCAGAGCTGATACCCAATGTCTGCTTTAGGCTGTTGCTGCACTGCTGGGAGGGGGGAGGCAGAGACTGGGTGGTGCAGTGGAGTAGAGAGAGGTCAGTTTTGGAGTGGTGGGCTGTCCATGGAGGAACCTACCTGTAATTGACAGCTTTGTAAGGTGTTCATTTCCTGTACTGCATCCTGGCAGCATTGGTATTTCGCTGCTCACAGCCTCTACAGTTGACTGACAGATGTCCAGCATTGTCCGGGTGAGTGGGAAGGACCCTGATGTGCCCGCTCAGCCGCTGGTCCTGTCCTCTCACCGTGGTGACCAGTTTCCCTATACATAGCTCCCTATACGTTGTGCCCCCCCTACAAACCCAATTGGGCCTCGTATGGCAGCCCTTGCTGAAGCTCCCAGAGCAACCCTCTCCACATATCAACAATGTCCCAGGGGCACATGTCCCTTTTGCCCTCCTCCCTTGTCCAAGTTCTGCTAGCAGCAATGGGGTCCTTGATTTGAATCCCAAACCAAACACTACCTGCTTGTAGTAGCCTTCCCGGGTGGCAGAATACAATGATTACTGCTAGCAGCTATAGCTGCTGGCAGTAATCACATGCAGAAAAATCCAACAGGCTGGTTGTTCCCAAGTCAATCAATATATTAACTTGGGTCTCGGATACATTCAGCCTGCCCATACATGAATTAAAATTAAGCTGGCCCCTGCTGAACCATCTGGATTTCAATCCATGTATGGCTAGCTTTAGAGACCCCCATCAGATCAGAGCCCCCCCCTTCATATTAGCATCCCCCCCTCTTAGAGGCAGTCATTAGATCAGAGACCCTGTCCCTTAGGCAAATTTCACACTGGGGCGTTTTACAGGCAGTGTGAAAGGCTGAGTGCTTTTACACTGGGGCGGTGCGCTTGCCGGACAGGAAAAAAAGTCCTGCAAGCAGCATCTTTGGGGCGCTGCGGGAGTGGTTAATACACCGCTCCCAAAACACCCCTGTCATTGAAATAAATGGCCAGCGCACAAGCGGGGGTTAAATGCACCCCACTAGCGGCCGAAAAGCGCAGCTAAAATGACGGTAAAGCGCCGCTAAAACTAGCGGCGCTTTACTGTCAACTCGGCCAGCGCCTCATTGTGAAAGTGGCCTTAAATACCCTGATTAGATTGCTTACTGGAAGAGAGCCACTGCGAACCTGGATATGGGAGCCAGAATTATAGGGCAGAGCTGGGAGGTGGACTAGCTCTACAAAGTTATTTTCCTATCTGTGCACAGCAGAAAAGCCTTTCATCGGTTGCTAGGATGTTGGCGGTCCTAGCAACCAATGACTGCAAAGATGAATGAGGTGGGGGAGAAGCCAAGAGCACAGGCAGGCACTGCTGACAGGAATCCTCACTAGGTGCACTTTATTAAAGCACGCATTGCATCCATTGAGGATACCCCACTGAGTGGAGTCCAGTGCCAGAACTTGCTTCTGAACTGGTTCCGGGACTGCAGGACAGATTTACTTGAAACCTGGACACATGATTCAAAACCCACATTCCAATTCTGGTGACAACTGTGAGGGGAAAGATATCCTCTTACTTAAGGTGACCAGATTTTTAAAATGAAATCTGGGGACATATTTTTTTTTTTACTAGTAATGGCGGCAATCAGCGACTCTCTGCCCGCCGCCGCCCACCTCACAGCCTGTCGAGTCCTACTCTCCGGGCTCCGGCTACTACTGGGTGGGGTGCGGAGGAAGATCACTCCACCAGGGAAGGCAAGGAGAGGCAGGCGGCTGGCCGGGACTTGAGCCACGGCAGGAGAACATGCGAGCGGAGCCGAATGGGCACCCGAAACTGAAGAAATATTCCCTCCGCTTCGACCAGCACATGATCATCAGAAAGGGGCACAGATAATGGAAAAAATACACCCCCCTAAGCTAGTAGAAGCGGCGCAGCGGGGGGGGGGGGTGTAATTCAGAATTTTTGTTTTTTTATTCTGCACTGACTGTCTTTGAAATTGCCCCAGCCCCTGTTCAAATCCAATCCAGGGACAAAACTGGGGACAGACTTGGTCCGGGGACAGTGTCCTCAATTCAGGGACTGTCCCCTGAAACCGGGGATGTCTGGTCACCCTACTCTTACTTCCTGTTGAGTCTAGAGGACAGGAAGTCATAAGAAATCACATTAATAAGACACACAGATGGCTAAAAGAAACAGACAGTTTGTTTTAACCCTCTATCCAAAAAACCCCCAAATAAAAAATAAAATGTTTTACCTCATGCACACTGACGGGCAGGAGAAAAGCAGCAAAACCGCCTTTTTCAACCACTTTTACATACCTCCCAACTGGCACGGATTGTGCGGGTTTTACCAATGTCCCGCACCCCCCCCCCCCCGCTCAACAACTCTGGTTGGCAGGGGAGAGGGGACATCAGAATGTCCCGCGAAGGGACTTTACAAAGTTGGGAGGTATGCTTTTAGACACGTTAAGACGTAAAAGGGATAGTTTACCTTTACCACAAAACTGCCTATGCAGATAAGGGGCATCTGTAGATAAAAACAAACTGTGCAGCTCTGACTAAAGTTGAATAAAGCCCTTCTATGGGTGTAGGCCATTTACATACCTTATGAAGCCTGACTGGAGTACTCACAGGATGTTGCTAAGTGAGGCCTAGTCATCACTGTCCACCTCCACCATCACTGGAGTGAGCTCTCAAATGCTGAGCTCAGAGCTACTGGATCAGGGGAGATAAAGAGTATGTGAGGGGGTTTGAATCAGAGAAAGAGCTCACTCCTGTGATGGTGAAGGTGAGCAGTAATGACCAGGCCTCACTTAGCAACGTCCTGGGGGTACTTAGCGATGTCCCGAGAATATTCCAGTCAGGCTTCATAAGGTATGTAATAAATGGCCTACACCTATAACAAGGGCATTATTCATCTTTAGTCAGAGCTACACAGTTTGTTTTAATCTACAAATATCCCTTATCTACATAGGCAGTTTTTTTGTAAAGGTGAAATATCCTTTTAAGACTGTGTTCACACTTGCTGCGGCCGCGATTCACAACATGGGGTCCGGTGCGTCCCTGTTCACCGATTCTGTTGCAAATTAGGTCCAAATTTTTGCTTGAATTTGCACCTGAATAGTAACCAAAGATGCACAGGACCCTTTTTTAAGGCCTGGTTCACACCTATGCATTTTTTAGTGCTCTTTTAGTTTTGCAGAAACACACTACAGTCCATTTAACATGGTTTCCTTTGGATGTAGTTCACATCTGTGCATTTTATGGAAAGGGCCAGGGACTTTTTTTTAACAGGAAACTGTGTTCTGACAAAATGACAAACCTGGCAGAATATCAAACCACAACACTTCCTGTGACGTGGACTCAGCGGTTGCTTAAAACAACACACACTGCGCATGCGCACCGTGTCATCTGCGCATGTGCAGCGCCTCATCGCTGACGTCAGGACATTGCATGTCAAGTTTGTCGACCGACGGCCATCTTGCTACACCCCGCACTCGGCCGTACTAAGCCTGCAGTCAGAAGGCGACAGAGGACATGTTTTTACATCCACCCAACTCTTGCATTTTACACTTATATTTAGCACTAAACTGAACTTATATAGTGAAATATGGTATTTACAAATCCGTAACACTATTTTCATGTTGAATTTGAAAGGCAGCGGTGTTATGTCAGATTAGCAAACCTGTCATATCTGCAGGATTGCCGCTGCTTTCAAAATTCAACATCAAAACAGTGTCACAGACTTGCAAATACTGTTTTGCACTATATAAGCAGAGTTTGCTGTTAAAAATAAGTGGGAAATGCAAGAGTTGGGTGGGTGTAAAAAGATGTCCGCTGCCACCTGCTGACTGCAGGCTTAGTACGGCCAAATGAGGGGGTGTAGCAAGATGGTCGTCTGTCAACCAACTTGACATGCAATGTCCTGACGTTAGCGATGGCGCGCTGCTCATGCGCAGATGACGTGTTGCGCAAGCGCGTGTGGTTTTCAGCAACAGCTGATTCCACGTCACAGTAAGTGACGTGGCTCGATATTCTGCCGGGTTTGTCATTTTGTCAGAACAACGGCACGAGCAAGCCGTTTCTTCAGTGCGCACGTGACGTCGGCGCAAGCGTAAATGGTAAATATCTCCTAAACCGTGCAGGTTTAGGAGATATTTACAGTACCTACAGGTAAGCCTTATTATAGGCTTACAAGTAGGTACAAGTGGTGTAACAGAGTTTACAACCACTTTAAAGGCCAGTTCACACCACATGGCAAAAAAAAAATACCTTGATGGGGTTATATCGCTCCCTTACTCTATCCAAGATGAAAATTTTTTTTTTACTTTTAATAATACCTTAAATATTGTTTAATACAGTAGCAGGATTAGAAAAGGATTAGTAAAACATGTTGTATTATGCAATTAGTGAGCTGACGTGTGTCTAGGTGCTGTTTTTACAGATCTTTTCTAAGAATCACACATATATAATACTGTGTGTGTATATATATATATATATATATATATATATATATAAAATATATACCTATGTATAAGGACTTCATACATAATTCAGAAGCCACTTTTTTTTGAAAAGTCAGCAGTATGAAGGAACAGGTTGGGTGGAATAGTTTGGGTACACTGACTACTTGGCTCCTGGAATTGTGCCAGCTCTTATAACAAGTCCTCTGTGGGTGCCGGTGTAATTTATTCATATATTGCTTCAGTTAAACGTTTGAGTTGTATTGTGTAATGCAGAGGCCGGCTTGCTGTTGTTGCTGTGTGTAGTCCTTGCAAAATATTGAAAGTAGAACTAAAGGCAAAACTTTTATTTTTTTCATTGATAGTTAGGGAGGGTTATAACTTCAGGACAACAGTGTCTGCGAAGATTGGGGAGATTTTCCTTCACTTCCTGTCCCCTAGCTAAGACAGGAAGTGAGAGGAAATCCTTCCAAAATGAGGGAATCCCTGCTTGTCACTCAAGCCTCGTACACACGACCGGTTTTCTCGGCAAGAAAAAGCAAGAAAACTGCTGGCAGAGTTTTTTGCCGAGAAAACCGCTCGTGTGTATGGTTTCTCGTCGAGAAAACTGCTGGAAATCTCGATGAGAAAAAAAAGAACCTGCTCTCTATTTTCTCATCGGGATTCTGATCGGCCTGTTTCCCAACGAGAAAACCGGTCGTGTGTATGCTTTTCCGAGTCTTAAAAAAACGTGCATGCTCAGAATCAAGTATGAGACGGGAGCGCTCCTTCTGGTAAAACTAGCGTTCATAATGGAGATAGCACATTCGTCACGCTGTAACGAACTAAAAGCACGAAGACTGAAAAGCGCGAATCGTCTCTCACCAAACTTTTACTAACATGCAGTAACATGAGATCAGCAAAAGAAGCCCAAGGGGTGGCGCCATTGGAATCGAACTTCCCCTTTATACTGCCGTCGTACCTGTTGTACGTCACCATGCTTTAGACCGATGAGATTTTGGATTTACAGTGTGTATGTAAGGAAAGCTTGGCAAGAATCTCGTCGAGAAAACAGACGTTTTTTTTTACGACGGAATTCTCAGCCGTGTGTACAGGGCTTAAGGCTGGATTCACACCTCTTCATTTTTAGCGCTTTTCGCATTTTGCTCTACAGTCCATTTAACATGGTTTCCCATGGAACACGTTCTGTAGTGCAAATCTGCAAAATGCAAAAAGCACAAAAAATGCATAGGTGTGAATCCAGCCTAAAACTAGTGTTCCTATTGGAAGATTTTTCCCCCATTAGTGTTCTGATGTCACCCAAACTTTCTGATTTTCCTTTAATTTAGGTGATAATGGTAAACAAATAAAGGACACATAGAGAGGATGAATCTCCCTAATGGGGACACTGGCGGCAATAAAAACTGACAGGGGTTCTAATGTATCTCCACGCTATCCAAAACTAAAAAACAAATAAATGAAAGTTTTGCATTTAGTCATACTTTAAATGTAAATTTCTTGTATTTTCATTTACAAAACAAAAAAAAAGCCTTTATTTTTGTATGTTCCTCTTTCCTTCATGACAAGTCTGTGCAGGTCCTATATTAAACAGGCTGGAAAAGTCTGGATCTATGTCTTTAATGATTTTTTATTTTTATTTTTAAAGCCACTTAGTGCTTAGAACAGCCGATTGTATATTTTATTCTGCTTGCATTTTAAGGGAAGGGGCGGAGTCTGATGATGCAAAGTGATGTCAAGGCTGTCAGCATTTGGTTAGACTGAGACTGTTTCCTTGAATGTTGTCTTAAGCCCCGTACACACGGTCGTACTTTTGACCAACAAACTTCATTTTGAGCAAGTTGGACCAACAATCCGACCGTGTTTACGCTCCATCGGACAAACGTTTTTTTTTGTTTTCATCGGACAAAAGTTGGGTCTGCAAACGAACAAACTTTTGGCCAACAAAAGTCCGATGGAGCAAAGTCCGACCGTGTGTACAGAAAACCATATGACTTTTGTCCGATGGACAAAACAACTAATGTTAAAATCAACCAACAATAGCAGAAGTTGACCAAAGGGTGGCGGTAAAGAGCAGAAAAGAGCAGAAAAACCATGTGATGTTGCAAAAAGTTTTGGGAAAGTTTGCAGAAAAGTCCTGTGGTGTGTATGCTATGGGTGTGCCTGGTCAACTCCGTTTGGACAAAAATCCAGGGAAAAGTCCGATGGAAGTCCGACCATGTGTATGGGGCTTTAGGTGCACCATGGTTGTAATTGTGGTTTTCTGTTGAACACTGGGATTGTCTTTCACTTTCACTTTCAGGTGATAATGATCACCACTGGGGGTGAGCTGGGTTCTGGTCTGAACTCAGAATCAATCCAGTTCTCTCAAACCCATGGGAAGCTCACATGATTGCATCCCTACTGGCCCATGCAGCAGCAGGTGGGAGATTCCCCACCCTACAACTGCATATGACAAAGGGGTGGGGATGCTTGAGACATCATTGACCAATTATGGCCACATTATGACAATGTCATAGTCCTAATATTTTAGTAAGGAGAGAGGAGTGCCCGGTGTCCAGAATAAGGAAACTCTTGATGAAGATTATAATTGTTTATTGGAGGTAAAACATGTACAGAAAGAACCAATGCATTTCAGGGGAACTGCCTTCCTCTTATTTAGGGTTGATGGTATATAACGGAGATGGGTAGGCTCCGTGGTTGTACCTAAGTTTCCTATGAAGCTACTTGTGAGATTCAGAGGCAGTACATTTGCTGCCAAAAACCCTAAATAAGGGGAAGGCAGTTCCCCATAAAGGCATTGACTCTATCTGTACATGTTCTACCTCCAATAAACAATTATAATCTTCATCAAAAGATTTCTTATTCTGGACGCAGGGTGCTCCTCTCTCCTTACTCAAATATCTTCTCAGCTAAAGTGACAGCTCTGTCGTACTAGCAAGGTAGCAACCCAAATTTCCAAAAAAAGATCAATATCATCATTCACCTGCGGAACCGCCTAATATCTATCACAAACCATTCCACTGGTCCAGTCTACCCATCTC
The DNA here is from genome assembly GCA_029206835.1 of Rana muscosa. Classification (NCBI taxonomy): domain Eukaryota; kingdom Metazoa; phylum Chordata; class Amphibia; order Anura; family Ranidae; genus Rana; species Rana muscosa. The sequence goes on from JARGYO010005626.1 coordinate 139,254,502, forward strand.
TATTATGTACCAACAGCCCTGAAGAAGGGGGAGGCAATTACCCTGAAACACGTTGGCTCTATCTGTACATGTTTTACTTACAATAAACAATTACGGTATATTCTTCATCAAGAGTTTTCTTATTCTGGACACCGAGTGCTCCTCTCTCCTTAGAGCCTGTTCACACAAGGGCAACTCGTCAGGCGACTAAGCCGTCTGACAAGTCGCGCTCCGCTCTGTTCAATAGAACCGTTCTAATAGGAGCGACTCAAGTCGCTCCGACTTAGAAAAAGGTTCTTGTACGACTTTGGGGGCGACTCGGGGCATCTTGAGATCGCCTTGCTGAGTCGCCCCCAAATTCGTGCCGCCCCTGTGTGAACCGGGTCTTACTCAAATATCTTCTCAGCTAAAGTGACAGCTCTGTCGTACCAGCAAGGTAGCAGTCCAAATTTCCAAAAAAAGATCAATACCATCATTCACCTACGGAACTGCCTAATATCTATCAAAAACCATTCCACTGGTCCAGTGTGGTCTCTAGCTCAAAATAGTCCTAATATGGCCATGTAGCCATATGAGGTCAGTGATGTCATGAGTATCTCTGGCCCTTATTTGCAGCTGCGAGTTGGGGAATCTCCCACCTGTGGCTCATTGGCCCAGCAATACAATAACTTTTAGGTTCGGGCTGAACCTCGTTCAGACCAGACCCAAGCTCATCTGTGATCACCAAGGCAAATAAGGAGGGGGAATCACCCTAACAGGGACACAGAAAGCAATACAAACCTGACAGGGGTTCTAATCTCATTCCACTCTACCTGAAACTAAAAACGGAAAAATCCTAGGTAGTTCTCTTTGTTTATGAGGGGGCTTGGGCAGCTTTGTTTGCCATAATTAACCCCGTCTGTACTGTGCAGGCAGACCGTCATTATCAGTTGTAACTTGATTTGAACACTGTCTGTTCAGAGAAGAGCAACAAAGCTAAAATCCTTTTGGACTGGAGGACCTCAGTTATGGGGAAAGACTACAAGCACTGAACCTATTCTCTCTGGAGAGGAGATGCTTGAGAGGGGATATAATATTGATGTACAAATACCGTACTGGTGACCCTAGTGATCAATCATTGGCCGGCACACGCTGATCGGATTGTACTGTAACTAATCACAGTACAGCTGGTGCGGCAGGCGCATGTGAGAGCGTCCCCCTACCCGGAAGTGCTGGATCACACATCAGATATGTGATCTAGCGCAGAGAGGCCGCTTGTCTGCTATACTTGTAAGTGAGGTGGTCGACAAGCTGTTAATGGTAACATATAATAAACATATAGTGGGGTTTTCTCAAATTTGACTGCTAAAGTGGAAATTCACTTTAAGGGATGCATTCGTGGTTGACCTGACTAATATATTTTAGTTTTAGCCCTTTAAAGAAGTTGAGTGCCAGTCCTATTGAGTGGGGAGTTTTATGTGGATTTGTTTACACCATGGAGAAACTTTAAAGCATAATTATAGGTTAAAGTTTTTATTTTTTTCATTTTTGGATAGAGTAAGGGAGGGCTATAATCTCTGTAATGTTTACTTTTGCCCTCTCTGTCCCATTAGGGAGATTTCCCTTCACTTTCTGTCCCATAACTAAAGCAGGAAGTGAGAGGAAAATCCTGCAAATTAAAGGGAATCCCTTGGGAACCCCCAGGTCACCACAACTAGTGTCCCCATTGGATGATTTCCCCTCTATTACTTTTCTGGGGACTACCCAAGATTTGGGATTTTCTTTTACTTTCACTCTTAGTGATAACAGTAAATAGGACAAATAGGGAGGGGGAATCTCCCTATTAGGGGCACAAATAGCAATAAAAACTGACAGGGGTTCTGATCCCTCTCCAGTCTATCCAAAACTTAAAAAAAAGTTTTGCCTTTAGTTATACTTTAATATGGACACTTGTGGTTTTAATATATGCTGAGAGTTTGTGGATATTGTGGTTCATTTTAACACAGATTTGGTTTCATCTTGAGAACTGCTAGGAATTGGAGCACCCTGCTCATGAGAGCTTTGAAGGGGAAGGTCAAGTAATACATAAGTTAATAGGACCTGATGGAGAAAGTAAAAATTAGGTTTATTAATTAGAGGAAGGCTTCCCTCAAATGACGGGTTTTCAGGGATCGCCTAAAGGTGGAGAGAGTAGGAGATAGTCAGACAGATTTGGGTAAGGAGTTCCATAGGATGGGAGAGGCTCTGGAAAAGTCCTGGAGATGAGCATGGGAGGAGGCAATGAGTGATCTAGAGAGCAGGGGGTCTTCGGTAGAGTAGAGAGGACAGTTTGGGTGATATTTTGAGACAAGGTTGGTGGTATAGCTCGGGGAAGAGTCATGGATTGCCTTTAATGTTGTTAGTAATTTGGATTTATGGGATGGGAGAACAGAGTGGAGAAGGAGGGAGGAGTGACGAGAATGATTTGATTGATATTTTGAGCTGAGGTTGGTGATGTTACTGGGGGCCGAGCTGTGGAAGGCTTTATAGGTTGTTGTTAGTATCTTCATTTTATTTGATGGGCAGGTGGAAGCCAATGGAGGGATTGGCAAAGAGGGGTGGAGGACACTGAATGGTTGGTAAGGTGGATGAGTTTGGCAGCAGCATTCATGTGTGACTGAAGAGGGTATGACAAAGTACACAGTGCATACGGCGCTCCTAGGAGAAGTGCAAAGTCCCTTGGTCCATTGGAACTTTCATCTGTATCTGTAGACCACCAACAGGGTAGAGGAATGGATGAGGCAACTGGATGGATGGATGGCTGAACAGGAGAAGGGCCTGAGACGCCTGAGACTGGAACCTCTGCAGCTCCCGCAGACGATCTGGGTAGGATCACATCAATGTCGAAGAAAACAAACAGTCAGTAAAAAAAAAAAAACACTTTATTAAAATAATCAGCGCACTTACATTGAAGTTAGCATGAAACAGCATGGGTAGGGAACACCTGAGACCAAGAAGCTGTGATCAGTGTAAGGCTGTAGGCATCACTGAGCAAACAGAGACTGAAGATGACAGGGAGCCAGCCAGCTCAAAGTATGGATATTAGCGGCAGCTTTCTAGGTTGTACACGAGGATGACAGCTGTCAAAATGCCTGGCGGATGTCGGGAGAGGGGGTGCGCATGACGCGTTTCCAGTGACTTTGTCCTCTTTTTCAAATGCATGCCTATGAAGAGGATATGGCCTATGGAGAGGAGAGCTAGGTTAATGAGGAGGGAGCTGCAGTGTTCAAGGTGAGAGATAACCAGGGAGTGAAGTAATAGCTTTGTGGTGTCATTGGTTAGGAAGGGGCGTATTTTGGAAATGTTACAGAGATTAAGGTGGCAAGATTTGGCCAGTGATTGAATGTGGGGCTAAAAAAAGAGTGGAGAGTCCAGGGTTAGACTGGCCATAGAGCTATTGTGTTCTTCCAAAGGGGGATTGTCTGTCCCCGCTGGGAAAACACACAGTAATTAATGCTAGGGGTTATAACAACCACTAGCAATAATCACATGTAAAATACGACAGGCTGGTTGTACCCAAGTTGATTGATTGATCAACTTAGGTACATTCAACCTACCCATACATGGTTCTAATCTCAGCTGGTTCCTGCTGAACCAGCTGAGATTCAAGCCGTCTACGGCAGGCTATACATGGAAGGGGGGGGCTGATAGAATTAACTTTACCTTTCTCAGCTTTGTTGAAGAAAATGTTACACAATGATGTTAGACCATTATGCGTGGAGACAATATTCTCATTTTTTTCAAAATGCCTCATATCCATACTTTGTATATAAATGAGGGCATGAAAATCTCTGTTAACTAAAACATTTAATTGAAAAAAGAACAGAATACCTATTGGATCCTGGGAGCTGAGCCTTTTTTCCTTGCTCATACCTGCTCCATTTATGATAACACTGATAAGAGAGAGTGGCCACACACAGGAGAAAGAAAATAAAATCTCTTCATGTGTCCATATCAGTTACAGGTATTAGGACACATTAACATTAAAAAAAAATCAGCCCGTCCACGTTGAAATCTTCCATCCTCTGACTTCCCGTCATCACCCATTGCTGCACGGTTCAGGCCTTTCACAGGTATTTGTCAAGTGTGCCAACTTTGCCTGCCCTTTCTACCAACCCCCTCCTCCTTTCATAGAAGCTATGCTATAGACTCCATCAATGAAATGGAAGAGATGGACATTTCAATTATTAACCTGCCCCTCCATTCATAGATCACTTTTCATTAATGGAAACTATATTACAACGTCTATGAATGGAGAAGGGTGTAACGGGCCAGGGTTGCCAACTGTCAGTAAATTTACAGACAGTAAAGCCCTGTACACACGATCGGATTTCCTATGGATTCTAATCCGATGGATTTTTCCATCGGAAATCTGATGAAGCTGACTTCCATCAGTCTTGCCTGCACACCATCAGTCAAAAATCCGACCGTCCCTAACGCCGTGACGTAAAACACTCCGACAAGCCGAGAAAAATGAAGTTCAATGCTTCTGAACATGCGTCGACTTGATTCTGAGCATGCGTGGGTTTTTTGTCCGATGGAGTTCCACACAGACGATCAGAATTTGCTATCGTTTTTTTTCCCATCGGATAAATTTAAAACATGTTCTATTTTTTCACACCGATGGAAAAAAGACCGATGGGGCCCATACACGATCGGTTTGTCCGATGAGAAAGGTCCATTGGACTGTTTTCATCGGTAAAACCGATCGTGTGTACTATTAGGCTCCATGCACACTGGAGCTCATAAACGGGCGTTTTTTGTAGTTTGGGCATTTTTTTTAAGAAGCCCATAAACTCCACTCTATGTCATCCTATGCACACCTGGACGTTTTTGGACGTTTATCAGCAGTGGAGTTTATGGGCTGTTTTCTGAACACCCTAAAATCGCGTTCAGTAGTCGTTTTTCTGACCACAAAAAACACCAAACGCTCATAAACGCTGATAAACGCTCAAAAACTAGGCTCACCAGCGTTTTTTAATGTTTTTGATCCATTAACCTCCCTGGCGGTATGATTACGTCAGATTTTAGGTGCTGAAAGCGGTACAATTATTTTGCATGGAAATTTGGCGTTTTGTATTGTAGGCCTGTAATTCTTAGGAATAACTCACTTAAATCTGTCCAAACCAGAGTCTAGTAGACATCCCGGGTATGATAAAGTTTGAAACACAAAATCATAAATTATAATATAATAAATAACTATAAATAATTATAACAAATAATAAATATAATAATAATAACAATTATTCAATAATGTAATCAAATCAAAAACACTGAAATTTGCTCAGTTGCAGAATTGTCGCTGTCATTAGATTTAGTGTTTGATGACGAATTTCCCCACAAATCGCTATCACTCAATTCTGCAAGTGATTCTAATTTATTATCGCTGTTTTCTAGCTGGTCTAAAACCACTTTTGACGTAAACTGGCACTTTTTGGTTGCTATGGACAATCTCCAGTTTCCAGGCAGAAAGAACAGTTTTTATAATATAAAAGTGCATGCAGGGCACTGGACAGACCACTAGGGACAAAGAGGATGTGTATTTATTTGATACAGTACTGTAATCTGTAAGACTACAGTATACTTTATGTATTGCATACCTCCCAACTTTTCAACTGGCCCCTGCGGGACATTTATCCTCATTTTTCCCCCTCCCGTTAAAGTTGTTGAGCGGGGGGGGGGTGCTGCCGCGGGACGGAGAGGTTCATTCTGCATTATATTCTGATCGGAGTTGTTGAGCGGAGGGGGGGGTTTGGGGTTCGTTCTATACCTAACCTAACTTTGGATCGGAGTTGTTGAGAGGGGGGGGGGGAGGGGTTCTGCCGAGGAACATAGGAACATTGCTTTTTTAAGGAAGGCTTTAGTCTTAGTTGCCGAGCGGGGGGGGGGGGGGTTCTGCTTTCAGGATAGCAGAGTGGGGCTGTCTTACCGCTGCTGCCTGCGTGTCTTCCGAGATCCTCCTTCTCCTCCTCCTTGCGGGAATTAAGATCCTCTCGCGGGTCTGCGGGAACTGAGTGTCCGTGCGTGAAGTTCCCGCAGAATCCGTGCGTGTTGGGAGGTATGTGTATTGTGTGTTTTTACTTTTTTGAATTTGGCGCCGATCTCTGCCCCCGTGCGTGGCAACGCTCGCAGGGAACGGAGCTTGGCACTGTGTGGATCGAGCGAAACACGGCTCGCAGACACAGCGGGGAGACATCGCAGGATCCAGGGGACAAGGTAAGTAACTTTCCCTGTATCCTGCGATGCAGCCCGAGTCTGGCTCTGGGTTACTGCTTTTGGTATGAAAAAATCACCCCGAGCCTGACTCGGGAATACCACCAGAGAGGTTAAAAAAAAAAAAACGCTATTGCAAAAACTTAAAAAAATGTTGAAAGACTCACTGCAAAGCTACTGGCGTTTTTATAACATTATTTTAGCGTCCACTGTGCATTAATCCTTAGTAAAAATCTGTGATTTTTTACAACTGTGTGTAAATATCAGGGGCTGATAATTTGTCATGCTGTGTTGATTTTCTAAGTGTAAACCAGGCAAGTTACTTGTTATTGGTATTGTCAATGTTCCCATATTGTGTTTATACTGTTTAAATATAAACTATAAAACTATAAATTATAAACTACAATTTTTTTTTTTTTAAAAGGAGTTCTGTAATTTTTTAGGTTGTCAGTAAAAAAAAGGGCTCTGTCAGTAAATTTCCCATGTTTTGTCAGTAAAAAATGCCGCAGGAGGTTGGCAAGACCGGAACGGGCAGACATAGTTGGCACACTTGGCGCCTATGACAGGTCCATTGGCTGTATTATTCCCTGCAGCACCAGAAGATTACTGCTGTGGTCATATAGGATGAGCAGAGGAAGGAATGTTTCAATTAGGACAGCCAGCACCAGCACAAGGGACACTAATCAATCAAGTTCCATCCCTTGTGCTGAAAACAGAAAAAAAAAAAAAGAAAGAAAATGTAACCATACCTATGATTTATCCTCCCTGGCGGTATGATTCTGTCTGATTTTAGGTGCTGAAAGCGGTACAATTATTTTGCATGGAAATTTGGCGTTTTGTATTGTAGGCCTACAATTCTTAGGAATAACTCACTTAAATCTGTCCAAACCAGAGTCTAGTAGACATCTCGGGTATGATAAAGTTTGAAACACAAAATCATAAATTATATTATAATAAATAACTATAAATAATTATAACAAATAATAATATAAAAATAATAAAAATTATTCAATAATGTAATCAAATCAAAAACACTGAAATTTGCTCAGTTGCAGAATTGTCGCTGTCATTAGATTTAGTGTTTGATGACGAATTTCCCCACAAATCGCTATCGCTCAATTCTGCAAGTGATTCTAATTTATTATCGCTGTTTTCTAGCTGGTCTAAAACCACTTTTGACATAAAGGGACACTTTTTGGTTGCTATGAACAATCTCCAGTTTCCAGGCAGAAAAAACTGTATTTATAATATAAAACTGCATGCAGGACACTGGACAGACCACTAGAGACAAAGGGCATGTGTAATTATTTTATACAGTACTGTAATCTGTAAGATTACAGTATACTGTATGTGTATTGTGTTTTTACTTTGTTGAATTTGGCGCCGATCTCCGCCCCCGTGCGCCGCAACGTCGCAGGGAACGGAGCTCGGCGGCACTGTGTGTGAATCGAGCGAGGAGAAAGCTCGCACACACTGCGGGAGGACATCGCAGGATCCAGGGGACAAGGTAAGTAACTGGTACTGAAATCTCACCCCGAGCCTGACTTGGGAATACCGCCAAGGAGGTTAAGAGGTATTTTTCTGAACTTGCTGAAAATATATTCAGCCTGAAAAAAAGAAACCAATTGCAGATACCACATATAAAACTGATAACCTGCAACTTAAAGGAGTTGTAAAGGCAGAAGGTTTTTTATCTTAATGCATTCTTTGAATTAAGATAAAAAACCTTCTGTGCGTAGCAGCCACTCCAGCACCCCCCAATTACCTACCTGAGCTCCTTCTTTCTCCAGCGAAGCCCACGATCCCCTCAGCCATCCAGTACACTCCTCCTGATTGGCTGAGACAGAGCAGCGGCACCATTGGCTCATGTGGAGAGAGAGGGCGGGGCCAGGTCGGGGCTCCGTGTCTGAATCGGTGCCCCCTGTAGCAAGCTGCTGGCAAAGGTGGCACTCAAAGGAAGGGCTAGGAGCAGCAAAGAGGGACTCAAGAAGAGGAGGATCCGGGCTGCTCTTTGCAAAACCAACTGCACAGAGCAAGTAAGTATAATATGTTTGTTATTTAAAAAAAAAAACAAAAAAAAACGAGCCTTTACAATCACTTTAAGTGGTCCAGCAGCACTAGGGTTGTCGGGTAGAATCCCAGCCTCAACACTAGCTGCCTGGAATTTGTCTGTTCTCCCTGTGCCTGTGTGGGTTTCCTCCGGGTACGCCGGTTTCCTTCCACACTCCAAAGACATGCTGGTAGGTTTATTGGCTCCTATTTAAATTGGCCCTAGTATATGTATGTATGAATGGGATGTTAGGGACCTTAGATTGTAAGCTCCTTGGGGGAAGGGACTGATGTGAATGTACAACATAAATGTAAAGCGCTACGTAAATTGATGTTGCTAAATAAGTACCTGTAATAAATAAATATATGAATAAATAAATAAATTAATATATTTGAATAAATAAATACAAGACCAAATAAATAAAAATGTGTGCCAGCATATTTTTCATAGCGGAGCGGAATACAATTATTGGTCCCCACCTACATTTATTTAGTTCTAATACGTTGTAAAAAGTACTCCAAGTTTTACATATTAATGTACAAGTGCTTTAAACATCTTCATGTGATGTGGAGCTTTGTTTAGCCTACAATGGCTGAACATACAGTACAAAGCATATGGCTGCACAGCTTGTTCACATATAAATTGTATGCCGGATATTTTCTATAGGAGCTTGGGTACATTTTCAATGCATATCTGTTCATGTTACATGCAGCTTTCTATATAAAGTAACTTCTATATTTAAGTGTTCCTGTCCTTTAAATAGCAAAGTACTTTGAGAAAACTTTACTGCAGTGGGGCTTTGGGATTTTATGACTGCTAAGCTAATAGCTTGCTGGAAGCTAAGTGAAGCTAGTGAAAGGGGGGTTTTGTCAATGGAACTTGCATGACAGCAATAGCAGTTTGCAACAGGATAATAATGCACACACGGTATGGGGAAGCCAGGCTGAGTTTGCAAACTCTTATTACAAGCTGATGTCTAATGCAATACAAACAGACAGGACTGAAAGTAAAGCAGTTATGGGGCTCGCTTACATCCCAGCAACTCCTGTGTACATTATATGGCACTGGGTGGTTAGAAGAACTCTTTCACTAAGTAGGATTTTCCTTGGACTACAATTACGCTGAAGTTAAACCAAAAAATTACTTATTTCTTCTCCTCATACATGTACTCCTGTAGCATCTCTCTCTCTCTCTCTCGCTCGCTATTAAAAAACAAAAAATATCTCTCTCTCTCTATATATATATTATTATAATACGGGATTAATATAGCACCAACAGTTTGCGCAGCGCCTTACAACTTTAGGGCAAACAGTAGAGTTACAACACAATTCAATACAGAAGGAATCATCGCGTTAGAGCTTACAATCTAGATATATATATATATATATATATATATATATTTATATACTGTATATAATCTTTTAGATTGTAAGCTCTATCAAGCAGGGCCCTCTGATTCCTTCTGTATTGAATTGTGTTATAAGGCTTAATGTACACGGGACGTTTTTACAACCTCTCCTGAACGATTTAACTTGACAGATAGTAACCCACGTTTAAAACTTCTGTTTTGCCGCATTTGCATGCCACGTTTAGCGGCGTTTTGCCGCGTTTGCATTTAGAAGCGTGGGTAATAACATTTATAGGTAAAGTTCATCCGGGGAAAATCCGATTGCCTCTCGGGGGATCAGGAAGGCATTTTTTCCCCTGCTGTAGCAAATTGGATCATGCTATGCTGGGGGTTTTCGCCTTCCTCTGGATCAACTGTGGGTATAGAATTGGATATATAGGATTGTATGATATTTTATTTGTTTTTATGGTTGAACTGGATGGACTTGTGTCTTTTTTCAACCTGACTAACTATGTAACGAAACGCGGCTAAACTTTTTTTTTTTTGCTTTAAAAAAAAAAAGCCTCTAAACTCAACTGCCTAGACACGAGTATAAAGCCCCCTACACATGACTGGTTTTCCTGCCAGGAAAACTGCCAAGAGAGCTTTTGGCCGGGAAAACCGGACGTGTGTATGCTTCCTCTCAGTTTTTCCCGACAGGAAAACAGCCCGGGAATCCCGGTGGGAAAATAG